>VOQZ01000727.1:0-36479 GCA_008079305.1 Phytophthora palmivora | reverse complement strand
TCTCAATACGAATACTCTTCTTCACTCCATCTGCATCAATTCCACCGACGAAGGTCTTGACGTGATAAACACATTCCCCATCTTGTAGTAAAGGTATCAGTATCTACAGGTGCCGGTGGGTGTAATACAAAGCGACTTCCTCACCCCATTGCTGGTAGAAAACGAAAGTGTAAATTTCTGCTGGTCGACCTGGACACTATAGACGGTCATTTCTTCGCTGAATGCAGCAACTATCCGCCGACCAATTTTTTTCTGAGGATCAAGGATTCCGTGGTAGGTCCCGCATTTACCTGATCATGGTTCATCCCGGTCGAATGCCATGCAATCCTCCTGGTTGTTGTGACTCAACTGTATGATCTTCAAGATACCCCTAACTGGTCAAGTGAGTATGAGAAATTCAACGATTGCGACGTACGCCGCTCGAATTTTACTACGAATCTTGGTCAATGGTAGCACTGTCTCCAGATTGACCATTTATCTTGCATCACGACGACTGGAAATTGATACAATGGCGTCAAATACTTTGTATCTATTACCACTGGCAACTTACCAGCATCCAGTCACTTGTTAGTGGTGTAACTGGTAAGATAGCGTGAATTCCCTTCTACATGGGCATATCTATAAATCTTACAATAGGTTTTAGGTGTGAGGTTGATTCGAGTATGAATGACAGCACATACCTAAAACACGGCTAATATATCGTTGACGCGATGTAAACTACCATCGCATCATTACTAAAGACCAGACCACAGACCACGGTCAACGCACTGTGCAACTTGAACCGTATAAATTATAGGTAAATTACTACCGACTTTATGGAAGGGGTAGTTTGAAAGTCATAACGCCTTCAATTACCATAACTTGGTTCTGACCATTCATTATCCACGCTAATGCGCTAATACCCCCTACGATGGTCCACACTGGCCAGCCAACATCACATTTGAACGGGTCCGTTTGATACAAGCTTACTCCTTTATCCCCTTCAAGCGGCTTCCACTCTTCGTGCGAATATTGTCGGCCCCATTTCCTGAAGATCTTGACTCGTTTCCTATTCTCGACATCCGGGTAGTAATGCATAGCATCACGGAGGAAATTGGCTACTCCCCAGAGTATGTTGCTTGTAACTGGTTGGCTTTTTGCGGTTGTACCAATAAAGAAAGCATCGCCTCTCGCGTTCAAAAATCTCGTCAGCCCGTCATCAATGTCACACCCGAAGAAAATTGCCATTGCATTCAACTCACTTGAACCCCTCAGACCGTAGCAATGATACGCGGTACCCAACGATAAGCACTGTAGTCGCTCAAGCATGGGCTGTAAATCACGGCCAAGTATATCACCTACGAGAGGGGGAAATACATTACAGCGTGGATCTACGAACAGTACAGCACTGGAAAACCGCATGAAGTCCGTGAGAAAAGGCATATTTGTCAGTTCCGACATCTCTTCTACGTCATTGTAAGACAGCCGTCTGCTGATATACTCCTTAGCTTGATCAATCGAATCAAATAAATGATTCACCATAGGGTTGGCAAGTCCATCACCTTGACCACTTTTGATCTCAACAACGACAACGATACTTGGAGGTGTCTCCCAGGATTGCTGTTGCTTGTCCTTATGGGTGCATTCAAGACGGTGCACATGCCAGTGCTGGCGCTGGTGTTCGCGAGAGCAATAACTAACGCGTTTACAGGACCCACATAGCTTAAGTGATTCAGACTTGCTGCATATTGGGCACGAAATTAACTTCGTTGATTCCATAGCTTTAGCTCTTGTCGATCGGAATAACAAAGTGAGAACCTACACGAACTCGTTAGAGAAAATTAAGAGAAAGGTTCTCGTCCAAAAACATCGTCGACAAGTTGAAGACATGACATAACGTAGGTCCTATCCTACATCATCCCTCCACGTGGTCCTTCGTCTCACAACTGGATAATCCTCAGATCATGGCTCGTAAGAAGACGTCGACGTCGTCCACCAAGCGTGCGACGCGCATCGACAAGGATGTCAAGACGACGCTCATGCACAGTCGCTTGCTGTCCTTCCTGTACGATCTCATGTGGAGCTACCGCTACTTCCCGCAACTGGCTTGTCTACTGCTGCTCGTCGAAGCTTGTGTCGGCTACGTCATCATCCAGAAAGTGCCGTGTACGTCTGCATCTCTTCTGCAATACAATAACCAAGACAACTCATGACAGTGCATTGCATACAGACACGGAGATCGACTGGTCCACGTATATGCAGCAGGTGGAGCTGTTCAAAGCTGGAGAACGAGACTATATGGAGATCCGTGGCGATACTGGCCCACTCGTCTATCCTGCTGGCTTCCTGTACATCTTCTCCTTCCTGCACTCGATCACAGATGACGGACAGAATATCCGACGTGCTCAGTACATTTTCCTGGGCTTCTACCTCATTATGATTGCTACTGTGTTGGCTATCTACTACCGTGCCCGTGTGCTGCCGCCATGGGCTACTGTGTTCTTGTGTGTGTCCAAGCGACTGCACTCGATCTTCCTTTTACGTATGTTCAATGATGGTGTGGCGATGATGCTGCTATTCATTGCGGTGTATCTGTTCGCCCGTCAACGCTGGAGATGGGGCTGTGTGTTCTTCAGTGTCGCTGTGTCAGTCAAGATGAACGTGTTGTTATTTGCGCCAGCATTGTTCTTCCTGTTGCTTCAGTCGTGTGGGATTCTGCGCACAGCGTGGTATCTGTTCATCTGCGCTGCGATTCAGATTGCATTGGCGTACCCGTTCCTCAAGCACAACTGGTGGAACTACTTGAACAAGGCATTCGAGCTTAGTCGCGTGTTCACGTTCAAGTGGACGGTGAATTGGAGGTTTCTTGATGAAGAAACTTTCGTGTCAGGTGGATTCGCGATCATTTTGTTGCTTGGTCACTTGTTCTTCATGGTCTTGTTGCTGGACAAGCATTTCAACATTATTGGCACTATCCGAGCTGTCATGATGAAGCCGTTTGCGATCTATGAGCCGTTCCCGATTCAGAGTGAGATCGTCGTGACGTCGCTGTTTGTGATGAACTTCACGGGTATTGTCTTCTCCCGCACACTGCACTACCAATTCTATTCGTGGTACTACCCAACATTGCCGTACCTGCTGTGGTGTTCCGACCTACCGCTACTGCTCAAGATGGCAGCGCTGCTGAACAACGAGTACGCCTTCAACACGTTCCCGTCGACCACAATGAGCTCACTTATGCTGCAGCTCACGAACGTCTTCCTGTTGATCTCGTTGTACTTGAACCAGAAGAACAATTCGTTCGTGCCGTATCTGGACGCTGAAGCCCGCACAAACCTCATCGCTTTTGTGAACGAAGAATGCTTCGACGGTGCGCGTCAGCTCGCATTGTACTACGGCAGTGTGACGGAAGAATTGGCTGAAGGAGCCATAATGTCATCTATTGACGAGCATGAAGTGGTGCTATCACTCCCCAAGATGAAGCTGACGCTTGCCGTGGGCTTCGGCAGCAGTGGACCTGTAACGGGTGAGGGTTACGGTCGTCAGGTGCTCAAGGACATGCTGAAGGAAGCTGGTGAAGGCATCAAAGCCGGTGACACCATGGGTAAGCTCATTAACCGCGAGTACATGAAGGACAAAGAGCTCAAGAATCTCGTCGACTCACTCGATGACCAACAGACCAGTACGGCCTTGCTACGTCAGCGTACGACTACCAAAACCGTGACGTCGTCGAATGTCTAAACAACCTAATACCCTCTGTGAATACATTTTCATGTGGCAACACAAAACCTGTGTCAATTTATCTCTATATGACCAGCCATTCTGTTGGTATTGACCATCATGACAGTGGCGTTGGCCTTCGAGAGCGACGATGGCTCGCGTGCCATTGAAATGCAAGTACAAGTGCAAGAGAGCGACGGACTGCGTGCTGAAGACTGTGACCTGCGTCAATACTACGACGTTGCACGCACTGTGGAGCAGATCCGACGTGGCGGATACAAGAAAATCGCTCTGCAGTTCCCAGACTCGCTGCTGCCGGATGCGTCACAGGTGCAGCAGGAATTGAAGGACGGACTGAGTGGCCAATGGAAGCGCGTCTTTGTGCTTGGTGATACGTCATACGGCAGCTGCTGTGTGGACGAAGTGGCAGCGCAACACCTTGTGGCGGACTGCATTGTGCACTACGGACGCACGTGTCTGAGGTGAGGACTGGAGGCTGAAAGAGGAGCTATTGGAGACTGACTATTGACGTTCTGGTGATGCAGTGCGACGACCAAGATCCCGGTGATCTACGTGTTTGGCAATGCATCAATTCAAGTTGATGATTGTGTCCAGCAGTTGAGTGAACGAGTTGCTGCTGTGGATGTGACGAAGACACTGGTGTTGCTGTATGAACCTCGCTATCATCATGCAAGTATTGACGTGTTTGAAGGGTTGAAGGAGAGATTTGATGAACGGAAGGTAGTGTTCGGAACCATGAAGACGTTCTACGATCCGACTGAGAAGGTACAAGACGTGGAGATTTCGAAGGCTGATGAGAACGCTGCAGTGACAGTGCTGCATATTGGAGGACAGGAGATTATTGTGGATGCCGGGAATGCTGAGGTCACACCCGAAACGTTTGCGCTGCTGTATATTGGAGCGGAATCGGCGCACCTCACGAGCATTTTGATGCGTTATAGCACTGTGGACTGCTTCTCGTACAACCCGGACATGATGTCGACTCGTAAAGAGGGTGCCACAGTCAATCGTGCACTCATGAGACGGTGAGTTGGCTCAAATTTGATCATGTTTGCTGCTGAAACTAACCTGTACATGTTGTATTCCCGGGCTGCAGATTCTTTCTCGTTCAGCAAGCCAAGGAAGCACAGATCTACGGTATTTTGATGGGAACGCTTGGTGTCAACAAATATCTTGATGTGGTACACGGTCTGCAAAAAATTATTAAGAAGTAAGTAGTGACCGCTGATTTTGTGAGTCACCATAGCACTAACACCTGATCTACCCGTTCCAGGAGCGGACGCAAATCGTACTTGTTCGTGGTAGGCAAGGTCAATGTGCCCAAACTTGCGAACTACGCTGAAATCGACGCCTTCGTGCTTGTTGCCTGTCAACAAAACACTCTAATGGATAGCAAGGAATACTACAAACCCATCGTGACGCCGTACGAGCTTCAGCTTGCTCTCTCGCCCACCGAGGAATGGGATGGTCAGTACAAGACGGACTTCAAAGAGGTTATCCCAGCGTTAGAGCAGACTGCGCAGAGTGTGGAACGTGTCAATGGCGAGGATGACGACGTTGACAAGCCATTCTTTTCGTTGGTGTCTGGAACGTACAAGACTTCTTCACGAGCGACGGATGTTGACCGCGAAACAACCACACATGCACTTACGGCATCTGGTGATCCTGACGCATCTACTGCGTTGTTGGTCAAGAATGAGCGTACAGAGCTTACAACGTACCATAGTGAAGCCGCTGATTACCTAGCTACGAGAGAGTACCAGGGTTTGGATCCGCGCATCGGCAAAACGCCTGCACACGCTGCTGTCGAGGGCAGTACTGGTATCGCCCGAGGTTACACACACGAGACCGAATAGAATCCATTGCTAACATAATGGCATCTCTAATTCTGATAGAAATTTTATCAACGGGAAGGAAAACACCCGTCGCAGAATGTGCTTTCTCACATACCATAGTCATCATACATCGTTGTCATTCCTGAAAACGGTGGCAAGTTCGACATGGAAGTCGTCGTTGAGATGAAAAGAGGTCAGGAAAATAACATGATAAATCATGTTTTTTCTTCGCGCGTCAATGCCAACAAATACATTCGAGAGCGTCTCGGGTACCTCCCTGGAGCACAAATGAAGAAATTTACACGAATGCCGTTTTTGACGAACGTAATGAGGTTTTCCAGTACCTCTCTCTTCCTCAAACCTCTTCAGAACGAGTTCACTCCGTTGGTTGACGAACCTCTCTCTTGGATGCACGGATATTTTGAATTGAACGGTATGGTGGTTTTCCTTGCGAATGACTGCTTCACAAGCGGACAGCTACAGAATTTCGAGGGAAGTGGAGATGCTTTCTTTATTGGAACGACAGCCACAGGCGAGCCAGTGACAGATAATGTATTGTGGGGAGCAGCAGTAAAGTGTTGCCTCGATGCGAAAAGTGACAATGACGGAGTGGATATTTACCAGACTGATCCATTCCAATGTGACCGTCGTTGGTCAGTCATGGACCACCGTGAGGCTTACTGAAAGAATTTGCACCCACGCAGTGAATTCAAGCTGAAGCTAGTGAAGTTCCCAGAAATTGTTCGCCTTTTTATTGTAGTGTCGTTCTGGTATTCTCTTCAGTAAGAGGTGTTAACTCCAATGCCCAAGTTTATGGCTGCAAGAGCCGGCGATCTTCCTCTTCCTTTGCAATTTTCTCCTCCTCTAGTGTCTGCTTGGCCAACTGATAACGCGGATCCAACTTTTCTTTCTTGTACGCCGCTCCCAGGAACTGCGGGTCCTTTTCAGCCTCCTTGGCGTACTTCAGGATGGCCTCTCGCGGGTCTTCTTCTCGGAAGGAGGACTTGATGTGACTGCTCATAAAGTACTGTGTGAAGGTAGTGCTGCCGCTGATCTTGCCACCCATGCCTGGGCCCGTAATGGGCTTCTCGGGCGCACGAGATCTTTTTGGATCAGCGCGTACCTTCTCGTATTTACGCTTACGAGAACTTGACGTGTCATCGCGATACATCGGCAGCGCGTGGGGGGTGTATACTTTGCCAGCACCATCAATACGTACTCCTGAATCATTACTCTGCACTTTCAGCTTCTTTGTGGCGCTAAGAAGAACGCCCTTGGTGCTTTGCCTTGGGTCGTAAAAGACACGACAGCTCCCCGTAGAACTTCCAACAAAAACCTGATTGATACCGTAATGCCATTCAACGCACACTGCACTCTCGTCTTCCTTCATGTCAATGCTAGCAACAGGCTCCACGAGACCAGGGGTGTGCACATCCAAGAACAGAACCTGCCCCTTGAGTCCCTTGCCCTTCCGAACGCACGTTCCGGCAGCAATTGCCGTACCGCTGTGGTTAAAGGCCAGGTTGCATGTACCGAAGACGCCCTCGATACCACGGAACTCCTTCACACTCTGCTTCGGCTTGCGTATATCCCATATCTTGATAGTGTCGTCTGCGCAGGATCGCGAAGCCATGTATTTGCCATCAGGTGAAAAACGAATCGAAGAAACTCCTACATCTCCTCCGCCGTCCGCATGCGCATCGCGGATAGTAATCGCTGCGCCTGCGTAAGACTTTCGTGGATCAATGCATTGAACTTGACCGTCCATAGTGGATCCTGCGATTAACAATCCGTCTGGACTAAAGCGACAGGTTGTCACACCGCAGCGTCGACCACGGCGGTCCTTAAACTTGAATACGGATGTGTTGATGAGCTTGTTAAAGGTCTGCTTGCCACCAAGACTCCAAAGGCGCACTGTACCATCCAACGAACTCGTAATCATTTGGTCGCGTACAGTTGGATGCCATTGACCGCCAGTCGCCGTGTGTGTATGCCCATTAGTGTTAGCCATGTCGACGACATACATGTCTCCTTTCGCGAACTGCAGCTCCTCCACACCCTCACGTGAGAGCACTTTCGGCTGTGAAGATCCAGTAACCGCGAGCAAGCGATCACCTGATGGACTGTAACTCACAGCAACAAGTGGGTGTCCGTCATCCACCTCAATATCACGAAATGGACGCACGTGACGTGCCATACCAGCGAAATCCCACAACTTGACGTGATAGTCCATGGACCCAGTCGCCACGCGACCACCCGGCGCATCGACTGCGATACAAGCCAGGCCTTTAGTATGACTCTCAAGACCTACTTCATGAGACTTGGGCAAGCCGTACCGAAGCGCAACCTCGTTCTCGCCATCATCCTCACTCTCGGATTCCACCTCTTCTTTATCGTCAGCACTGTCTTCTCGCACTGCCTCCTCTTCAGCATCACTATCACCAGAAACCTGAGCAGGAGTTTGCATCATTTGAGCAGTCATCGCAGCAATCTCAGCTTGTCTCTACAAACAAAATACGACAGCGTTTAGTACCCAACCCCAGCTTCATCACAAGACCAAGTCTCACCTTTTCCCGCTCTTGAGCCTTAGTATCGCCCAGCATCTTGTCGCTATTCTTCTGACCAAAGCTCTGCATCTCTTGCATCATCTTCTGGAGTTCTGGGTCTGCACTAGCTGTTCCTGTCTGTTTACTCTGTTTCTGTGTCGCCTCTGTTTCTTGGACCTTATTCTGGAACACATAAGTCCTGGTGCTAGCTCCAAACTTGATGGAATCTCCGACCTGAAGCGTCTGGGGCTCGTTTGGTTTAATCTCTTGGCCGTTCACGAACGTCCCTTGGGCTGAGCCCAAGTCCATGAGGCAAATCTGCTCGTGTTTATTATGTGCGACGACCGCGTGCTGTCGAGAGATGGATGGATGCTGCAGCCACACGTCACTGAGGTCTTCACTGCGCCCCACGACGTAACAGGAGCGCGAACCAATGGAGATTTCTTCAATATATTCGCCTCCCTTCTCCACTTGCAGCGAGGCCTGACGGTTATGACGAGCTGGAGCTGTGGCCCTAAGGACAGACGACGTTAGAGGCTAGAGGATATCATGCAGGAGCAGCAGAGACGCACCACTTGGGCACTCGTGACGCCATTGGAGGTGGATTGTAGGATTCTGAATCCAAGTGTTTATCTGAAAGAAATTATAATTCTAATTTTGTGATTAACTCGATGAATGCAGCATAACCTTTCTCCTAAAACTGCTTATTGCAGTTTAAGGCAAAAAAAACAAAACTACCATCCGTCATAAAACTATCAAATCCTTTTTTGTGAGGGTACTGCACCCTTTTTGCCGGTATCGGCATCCTCCGTTCTTAACTGACAGTCAACTTTGGGTACAAAATCGAGGTAGAAAAAGTGAACTTTGCCACGCATCGTAAAAAGAAAAAGTGCATGCAGCTCACTGCAGAGCGAGCTACTTTCGATGGTGTCGTGATCGTCGGCTACAGCTCCAATTCGAGCATCTACCAAGCTCAGACTCGCTAATTCAGAGATCATCTCACTAGCTACAACCTCTACTTCCTCAACTTCAAGTCCAGCTCTCTTGTATCTGGATTTCACCGTCGTCTCGCTCAATTCAGCCCATGCTCACTCAATCCAGTTCGATATAACCTCTCTATCCGGTGGTACTAGTTTGAACGCAATGTGAAGAACCCTGCCCTTCAGATGATCCTACAGAAGATCGACCCAATATCCGCGCTACCACTGCTTGAAAGGTTGATTCCAGGCCATGTCAGCTGGCTGGCAAACAGCGGTGGCACTTGGTGGAACTTTCATGAGCACCATATTGATGCTCGCGGCGTAATCGATGACTTCTTTGGTCCAATGACCAGAGAAGTCGTCCCACAGCAACAAAATTGGCACCGCTGGGTTTTCGCGGCCCTCAAAGTGAAACCGAAGAAACTGAAGTGACAAATAGCTATCCCACCAGCCTACGTAAAACAATTTCCGTCGTTAGTATCCGTAAAAATCAATTGAAAGAAACAAAAACTACCTTTCGTGTTGCAATACACTTGGAGAGACGTGTTTTCCTGGATCTGGTTGATCTTCTTCCAAAGACATTCGCCAAAACCATGACGAAAGCGAGTGTTTTGCTCTCGCGTGTCTTGGTGTCTCGAAGGACCAGTTTTAAAGACAACAAATGGAGCCATCTTTTTACCATTAGAATCCGCAAGAAGCATAACGGTGGCTCGCTCGTTGCATATGCCCCCGCAGCGAACCCAAACTGTCTTAGCACCCTTCTTAGAAAGAGTTCGAGCTAGAAGGTATTCAAAGAACACAGCTAATAACAAGTATAAAATACCAGCATAATAATAACTTATCATGCAGAAAAAGAAATACGAAAACGCGTACCGGTTTGGTCGGCGTTGAACACGGTAGTGACGCCAAGGACTTGCATCATTTGTCGGACTTCCCTACTGAAGTTAGCATCGATTATGTCGAGAGCCTCTGGGCTGGTTTGGCCTTGTCTAGTTCTAGCACGCATTGATAGCTTGTTGTGAATCTTTAAGCGCTTCATCCACGACCACGACGCTCGAAAATCAGGCTTATTGTAAGCTGCAGCTACTTCTAAGGCCTGCAAATGAGGAATTACAGCGGAAATAGGTACTCCTTCCCCCGCAGCTCATTTATCTACACAACTAGCTCGCGCTCTGCTTCAGGGGGGAGAACGGTACCTGTACCGCTCTGACGAGCTTTCGTTTTGGCGCACCCACGTGCCGTCTGACATGCCAGCTAGATGTCGCTGCGCTTCTTTCTCCACTGATAGATAAGCTTACGTCGTTGCTCTCTCGCATGTTCGTTTATGTCGCTGTAGAACGCCTGTATAACAGCACCAATGTTGCCGCTCTGCTCCCAAGCGTCAAGCACTGCTAGCTTCGCGGTGACCGTGATGCCAGCCTGTCTGCTCGTGGCTAGCATCTCGAGGATTGGGATGTGACAGATCTGCCCCAGTTTTTGGGTTGTCAGTTAAAAGTGGAGGATGGCTATAACGTGGTTGGATTGGCTACAATCCACTGTCAGTTATAAGCGACCGTCAGTAAAGAACGGAGGATGCTGGTACCGGTAACTCCGAGCCGGTTTTGTACCGGTGAAAATCCGGTATTTTGCGCGATCGCGCAGCACTGCACCACCGATATATAGTGAAACTAAGGCAAGAATGTCGATTGGTGCAGAGACGAAACCAGAAACTAATATTGATGGCAATCAGAATTATTTAGATCAATCACATCTATTATTATTTTGTAAAAATCATTCTTGAGGTTTAGCGGGACTAGTGTTGACATAAAATGATTTACAACAGGACAGCATGTACTGAATTTTCCGATTCGAAACCACTATATTCTGTCAGAGCATACAAAACTTAGTCTTGTTGCTAGACGCTTCGAAAACCACTGATTTTGTGCTTTTGCAGGACAACTTGTCCGCGGTATAAATCAACTTACGATGGAAAGTACGCACACAAATAGTCTTTGCTGAATTGAAGCGCTAAGCTGAGCAGATTCGCGACAACACTGCCTCACCAATCTCACGGGCTGCATACGTTAATTCATATTGTCGCTTCGTCTCGTGGGTTTATCAGAATCATCCTTATTTAATACCAGACACGTTCGCGGAGCGAGTGGGTGACGCGGGCGGACTCCGAGAAGCAATTACGACAACATAGTATTCCACTCCTTACCAGAAAGCACGACAACCCCCCGTTTACGTTTGACCGTCTGCACGTAGAAATTTTGAGACATGGATCCTTACCCTCCTTAAGCAGAAGGCTCTATCTGCTCTCGATACTCGCCGTGCTTGGTTGTTTAGCATCTACAAAGATTATGGAAACCAAATGGGACCCGTCATGGAGAATGAATTGCGACAGTTTTTAAGGGGTTGAAACGGCAGCTAGGTACAACGCAAGTTCGTGGAGAAGCGTACGTGAAGGTAGGAAAAGATCCACTGTCGTGTGGTTTTCGAGTATCTTTCTTCTTCCTCCGTTTGGACATGATAGAAGGATTCAATTTCAACAGGTCGGCATTAGGCCAATGTATCTCTAAAACGTCTCTTATTGACTTACAATAATCTCGTGGATCTTCTCAATCGAATGGTTGTCGTTTCAACTTCATCCGACAAGTGGTACCAACACAGCACTCAAGTGAACTCATCGTACCATTTTGGCCACTTTTGGGTTTTCCTCTCACGGATTACAAGCGCTACATTTGTCATATTTAAGTCTTCTATGCCAAACCTAACTGATGGCGAGCGAAGACGTATTGTGGACAATCTTCTACGACGCTATATTGACGGTGTACTTCCCCGAGGGGCACTTTCAGAGGAGAGTAGGAAAAATGGCTGTACTGATTGCGCTGTTGGCAAGATTTGGACCTGCTTCTTTAAACTGAGGCAGACAACGGCTGTGCAGAATGGAGAGAGTGTATTGCCCAAACCTCGGGTCGAGAGCGGCATAATAGGGAAGATACTCGGCAACAGATTCGTGCGGTCCCTCTTGAGGATCGGCTGCTATACGTTGCCTCGGGTGTCTCAACGCACATGGTCCTATCATTGCTACGTGAGGGAATCCTCAAACGCACGTCATGACGTATAAAACATATGGTGATGGAAGAAAACAATTTAAAACGACTCGAATATGTTCTCAGTTTTATCGATGAAGACACGTTCCGCTTCGAGTCTATGGATAACATCATTCGTATCGATGAGAAGTGGTTTTACGACGACAACGATAAAAGGTCTTACCTTGTCTCCGAAGACGAAAGCGCGCCTCAACGAAGCCGTCGAAGCAAGTACTTCATGCCCAAGACCATGTTTCTTGCTGCGATTCCTCGACTAAGGTAAAACTCTATACTTTAATATTACTGGTGATATCAAGAACTCCAACAATTTATCATGTTTGCAACGTGAAAGTATAATAGATATGGAGAGCAGATGTGGGATGGGAAAATTGGAGTGTGGCCTCTTACAAAAGAGTTTATCGCTTTAAGGCGTAGCCGATACCGTGGAAGAGATGAGACATGTCTTCGCAACATTGAGTCGGTGACCAGAACTGTGTACAGAAGCTCCCTGTTGGATGATGTTATACCTGCGATTAAGGCATGCTGGCCTAGACGTTGTAGCACCCAGACGTCGTAGCAGCTGGGATTGAAAGTGTATGGAACATCCGCCTATTGTTTCAGCCTCCTATCCCTCCAGATATGAACTGCCTAGATTTGGTTTTTGCTTCTCTGCAAGCTAAACAACATCAAGAAGTAGTTGACGGAATTGAAGATCGAATCAACTCAGTGGAGCTGGCGTACACGGACACAGACGACGTCGTTCAAGACAATATATTCTGACACTACAATCATGCATGATTTGTGTACTTCGGGAAGGCGGTGACAACCAGTACAAGATCCCACGTATGAACAAGGCAAAACTACGTAGAGTGAAGAAGCGCCCTGTAAGTATAACTTGTGATCGAGACGCATACGATAACGATGTCAAGATCCTCAAGAAAGCGAACAGTACTAGTCTTATGTTGTTGTGATCTTTAAACACCAGTTAATACCTTCCAAAATAATTAAACTATACGGATGATGTTTAGCTCAACTTGTTCGAACGACGAAACTGTCATATAGCCTTCCTTCCATCATTTCCAAACAGATGAAGTACTCATGTGATGACACTACCAGGAAGTGATGTAATTTTCGCTAGGGTTTATCTAATTATATCGTGGAATCTCATGTGTCGTTCTGTAGACGCATTTGGCGCCAAGCATTCACACATCGAATGGCGTGGGGACTCGCTGAGAGTATGTTTCGCTCACATGAAAAAAATGACCAGGGTGGTGACCGCCCACGTGACCCACATCACGTATATGCTAACCACTACAGCCGTTGATATGTCCAGTTTTGGCGATCGCAATATAGTAGGGACAAAAGTGCTGCAACATTTTGTGCGTCTGGTTCTACCGCTTGTCCATCATCTACGGCAGTGCGCTAGTGTGCAGGGTGGTCGATAGGTGGCGTCCAGAATACCCATCTACGGTATGAATCTACTGGGGACATGCATGCCGGGAGAACCGTTACTTGGCTACCATCAAGTAGCCATGAGTTTGCCATTTTGCCATTTTGCCTCCAAACTTCAACCAGCAAGACAGATGGTTCAACGTGGGGTCACTACTGTGTTTCAAGGGATACCAGAGCACTTGCCATTCATCGGAGAATTTTGTCTCGAATCCATAATGTATCACATACAATTCCTCCGAGCACACATCCTGCCTCGACATCCTCTCTTCAAGACAGCATTATTTCAGGATGCTGAGCTGATAAAATATCTGGCAGAGCGTGTAAATTGCAGGCTCACCGGGCCTGAATCGAAGTTGAAAGCAGCAGGGATTCCACTGTATGTATCCTTTTCGAGTCAGATGAAAGAGCTACAAGGTAGGACCTTGTCGACCATCGAAAAGATCGAAGCGACTCGCCACGAAATGTGAAAGCCATCGTGCACGAGTTGGAAGATCGGGCTAATGGTGCACGCACTGTCACCTATGATGGACGACATGATGCCCTGCGAAATTGCCTCGCAGCAATAGAAGTTCATGCTCTATGTAGCACAACACATTAAGTTCACAAGCCACGCATGATTCAGAAAAGCCAGACGAGCGCACAACATTACCACCTTCTTCCGGAACGGAAGGTTTCGCCGAGTTCTCCCCGATTTTGCCCTCCTCGAGTGCTCCGCTGAGCATCTGTGGGTGCTATGACAGTGTGGAAACACCGAAAAGCAAATACCACCGCTGCATTTACTAGAAGACACCGATATGCCTAATCGAAACAGCCAAAAGCGACTCCGTGGTGCTCAATATCTGATGAAGAAAGTTGAGGCGTTTGCAACAGCAAAAACTTACTTCAACGTAGACAACAAGTGGAGGCGGTAGTACGAGTCTACTCTGGATGCTTTTCGGTAGTAAAAGTGCTCCTCAGCACCACACACTCTCGAAAGCGACGCAGTGCAGCTTAGTTGGACCTCCATCGTACGGCTGTTCCGGATCGCCAATAAGATCGCACAAACTCCCTTGTAGCTACCTGCATGTTATAGGCTAGCATACGCTCTGATTGATCCTTTTTACTGTCCTGAAATTGGCCTGCAACATCCGTTCAAGAATCATTTCTCTCGGCCATTCGATCGTGACGATTGCCAATATGAGTTTGTGACCGATTAGAATAGCAACATTTTCAAATGGCTAATAAGGCTAATTCGTTAAATTCTGATATCAGCAGAACCACATTTTGCACGGTCATGCCGGCACATCAGTATTGTGGTGTGGATGCATGTCGCAGCTACTCCCTAGTACGCGCTAGCACGCTGTATATGCTACTATTATCCAGGAACTCGGCTTAATCGACCAACAAGAGCCACTGCACGGCTAGCTGAGCATAATGGACGTACTGTACAACATGCTTTAAGGAAAAAATCAAGGTTGATGTATGGACACAGGAGATAGAGGCTCTACTTAGCGTTCACCACGAGAAATTCTCAACGACCACATGCAACTCAGCTCTCAAGTTTATTGAGCGGGTGACAAGTGTTGGGTATGCGGATGAGTTGGTCCGTGAATCTAAACGGTTTGTTTCTCATCACGATTCAAAATAGACATGTGCGAAAACGCAGAAGAAACGCAAGGTTGACACCACCTCATCCTCTTGCGTTATTGAAGGAAGTACTACAATTAGTCCGGATGATTATGTTATTAGTCGTTCTACTATGGCTGCAACTGTAAAAGCGATTAATACACGCAATTCCATTTGATTGTGTTCAAGTTCTTACAGGGTTTGAACCTGAAGTAAATAGCTATTATATACCTCAGGCACTTCTTGACTCCCACAGGCTTTGCCAAACATGATATTTCCAGTACGTGCATGGTCTGGCATCGCTAAACCTCTCAGTTGACTGCGAGACCATGCACAGGAGCATTTACAAGGTCCCAGCTATTGTTGTTGCTTATAACATCTACATGAACAGTGTCGACTGTGTAGATCAGTAGCTGAGTACTAATCGAACGCTAAGAAGAGAGAAGCGCCTCTCTATTACCCTATTCACATGGGCTTTAGACATTTGTGTCCTAAATACGTTTGGGCTATTGCGCTGCGTAAAAGCTCCCAAGCCGCCCGGGATGACTATGCACGAATTAAAGCGTCGCATCGTTGAAAACCTGACTACGCAGGAGCGAGCACATCGGGAAAAGAAGCACCCTATTGAGTCACCAATTACCGAGATGATCGCGAATATAATCGCTACAGACACTTCGAGTCATTGCATTACCACAAACAAGAACGGTCGCGTCCTTGAATGTCGCCTCTGTCTCGACGTCGGATTGAAAATAAACGGTCATTGGGGATGCACCGCCTGCAGCGAGGGATTTCGTGTGGATTGCTTCACTTCCTACCATTTGCGAGACGCTTTAAACACCAACGACCCAGCCATTGCCAACGAGTTGATAATGCTTGCTAAAAACCGAGGGCTAGCCCGTCCACAAGAAACGAGTGCGACCAAACAACACCTTCACCCCACTTGCAGAACTCGAACTTCCATGCCATCGGCGATCTAATAACACCGAGATAGGAGTTTGAACGTTTTCGAGCAAACCCACGTGCTCCCCTATGAGAACCTGCATGGAGAGGTCCATCCGATAACTCGCACATCCGATTTTTGGAACACATTTTTGTTTCCAATAGCAATATTAACTGGTGCATGGTCGAACACAGAGAAGGGCAGCTGGGTGACAGCATGGATCCCGTACACGTCCAACACAAAATCAAGCAGCTCGGTGATGGAGTCCGAACCCATGTCAGTCTCTTTCTACATAGTGGAAAACTTCCCCGGAGCGTTGGCGGCAACGATAGTGGTTCTCATTTTCCCATCCAGGCTGCGACAGGAATGACCCGTCAGGTGTGCTTCACACAGCCTTGTACAACATTCTCCGGTGCGCACATGTGCTTCTATAATGCGCTAACCGGTAGCTGGTTTTGGTGTAAATACTTCCGTGTTTGGGTTTCTCGCACATGCTGAGCTCACGGTTTTCCATGCGAATCTAGTCGAGCTACGGCTCACGGCTCGAGGAAAGT
Organism: Phytophthora palmivora; assembly: GCA_008079305.1. Taxonomy (NCBI): domain Eukaryota; phylum Oomycota; class Peronosporomycetes; order Peronosporales; family Peronosporaceae; genus Phytophthora; species Phytophthora palmivora. The sequence goes on along the minus strand of VOQZ01000727.1, from coordinate 19,773 downwards.
TGTCACCCTTGATAAACGCGTCGATACTTCCTTTACGTCGTCGTGGAGACCGTAATTCGTCCTCGTAGGAGTTGGCATGACAGCGCTGGAAGTGCTCGACCAGGTTTGTGTATCCCGCACCACGAACTTGCTTTCGGTGCAAGAATCACAATAGTAGTGGGACTAAGAGAGCTGCCGCAACAGGAGCGTGATGCAATGTTGAGCATCGTAATTTGGAGCAGGAGGAGAGTGTAGCATTCGAAAGAAGAATGAATAGCGACGAAGCCAGGGTTTCAAAATGGCCATTGGCAACTTATGGCCTCCGTGGCTGTTGTGCTTTACCTCGTTCCAGCCATCGGGTTTAGTGCATTTTCATGACGGCCTATGTATTTCATATTGCTCGAATTGAGGGTAACAGGTCGACAAGTTATTATAGAGAAATCCTGGATAATATTTGAGGAGATTGAAGTTAGCGACTCTATGAATGAACCAATTCTGGTAATTTGGGATGTCTTGTTCGGTCACGGGCGGAGAAAACCGAAACCCAGCAAAAATACTTGATGAGTGTACCTACTTAAAGTTTCCCTAGGATTGACTTCGGTTTCTCAACCCGTAGATATTTCGCGGTAGGGCCTCCGTTAATATAACTGCAATACTACGGTGCTCAGTTAGCAAAATAAATACGTGTATCGATGTGGACAGAGCAAAAATCAATTACTGCGTTATTGGCTCTTGAGATGGCTACAGTCATCTCACTAATCGGCGTTTACGACCTTCATGGCAGTGTCGGCGTTCCAGAACGGACGGTTAGCCTTTAGAAAGAGGGCCATTCCCAGATGAACAGGAAGCATTCCCGTACGACAGTAACCAAGTGTGTGCTTGGTTTTGCTGAAGAATCGTTCGCAGACGTTTGAAGTCGGAGGAATGTACTGCGCATCAGGGTATTCCTTGCGCTGATCGCGCCCGATCTTGCGCTTCTTCAGTGCCCTGTCAGCAAAACCGAGCTTCTTGCTCACTTGGTCAGGTTCGGCATCGGCATCCACCGCGAACACTGATAACGCAGCACGCTGCTGTCTGCTCAGGTGCTTCGCCTTCCCCATGAGCACGTCGATGTAAGCAGACTCAAACCCAGGCGCCTTCACAATCTTGGCCTTAGCATCCAGTGACTTTGCGAGCGCCGGGTGCAACTCGATTAGCTCGTCGAACAAGTCTCTAACGTCCAACAGTGACACCCCGTCCTCGCTTTGTAGTTACTTAGACGCCGATTCAAAGTTCTTGAGCTGTTCGAGGAGCTGTTGAAGCTTGTTTTCCTTGCGCTTTGTTGGCATCAGCTCAGCAATAACATCGTCTTCTGTGTCAATGGCCTCTTTAATTTTAAAGAAGCGCTGCAGCATGTAGTAAGTAGACGACCATCGCACGGCTTGGCGAAGAACAGGTCGCAATTCAGCCATTTTGCTGTAATACAATAACCAAGGTAAAAAGTAAATTAATAAAAGAAGTTTTAATGAGACCAAAACAAAAGTTACCGGGGCATCGCCGAAACATTAAGAGCACGCAGCTTGCACATAAGTGCTTGAACTTTGTCCAGCAGAGTTTCCCAGTCTTTCATAAAAGCTTTCACCGCCAAGTTCAGACGGTGGCTGGCACAACCAATAAGCGGTACGTTGAGCAGCGCCGCCACCCGTCCATTTGTAGAGCAGTTGTCAGCGACTACATACAGAACACCAGCAGAAGTCCGCTTAAAAAATTTCAAAATTGAGGTCAGAAACGTCACATGAGCATCTGCAGAATGGTCCTCCACGCTGTCATCAATGATAGGCGCCATAGCCAGCAAAATCGTCTCGGTGTGGTTGTCGTGGCCGAAGGTCGCGAACAATCACACGTAGAGCTCAGATTGATATGTGCTCCCGTCAAAGATGATATCAAATTTGGGGGTAGAAAGGAGATGATGGCCACCTCAACGGCTTCTGTCGTCATGTGCATGTATTTCAGCAGCGTCTGGGTACAGATAGGCGCCAGTGAAGTGTATTTGAGAGCGGTCGCATGCTCCGGAAATACGAACGGTAGCCCGAAGTCAACCACGAAATCCATCCAGCTGTAGATAGTCAAACTTTTCTTGGCGACAAATGCGGCTAGGGTGCCGCTTGCCGTATCACTGGCTGCCACGACGGCCGCGTAGTCAGGGTGTTGCTGTCGGATATGGCTCATTAGATTCGAGTAACCAGTTTTGGGTCCCTGCTTCCTCACAACCGAGCACTGGCAACGCGAAAAGCAGGTAGGTTCATCTTGCTCGTCAAGCAGGGGCTTGAAGAAGAACGCGCAGACTTGCTTGACTGAGAGCGATGTGGTTGCCATGGTAGTGGAGAGTGTTTGGTGGGGAAAGAGGAGAATCGGTCTTAGGTCAAAGTTGGGATGACTGGTGTAGAGTTGCCGTTGATACAAAACCAAGTTTACATATTTTGTGTGAACCACAGAAGTCAATAATTTTATTTTTTTACAGAAACTTGAAATAAATAACGAAAGCTCGCTTATTGTATTGTATTTTCCGTACAATGATTTATTCGGAGGCCCTGTTTCGCGGTATATAACACCCTCACGGACGATACCGCAGAGGACACTATAAATGAGTTGTAGATATGATAATGGATGGTGATGATGGTATCGAGTAATTTCTCGAAGGTCAGCTTGTTTACGATAATCAGTTTTTACCTTGTATAGAATTCGATATTCTGTATGGAGATATGTTGTACAGTATTTTATGTTTTGTAGTGGTTACGTTTGTCTCTTTCATCTATTTGCCGGCGGAAAAATCGGACTTGACGTTTAATTTTAACTCCCACAATCAGGGGTTAGCCAAATCATTAAATACAGCAACAGTATAATTAAATAAGTGATTGCGCGCAAAAGCGTGAATTCCGCCGAAGCTTAATGTGATACACTTCCTAAGTGAGACAGTCAACTAGTACATTATATGCAAGATCGACACACTAGACAGACAATTATACTTAAATGCTATCTTCACCTTCGGACCATATTTCACTTTCGTAAAGGGAACAGGGCTCTCCAAACACCAACCACTGGATTTAATTATAATCCACAAATCAGGTGATAGTAAAGATAGATTTTAACCAAACAATGCATTGACATCTTGGAGAGTCCTCATCACCCGTCACTCCGATGTATCAAGTCAGATGCACACGTATAATATGTGTATCGCCATACAAATTGCTAGTGCAGTGCATATCAGTCACATATGTACTCTCTCTCCGACCTGTCCGACAAGCATGAGCTTATCCGAGCTTAAAACTGGAACACCAAGCGTGCCAAGGGTACGGCAATCACTGCGTTTAAGGCCTTTGTGAAAAGCGAACATGTAGAGTTTGACTATGTTAAGCAATACATCGAATAAGACGCTACCGATCAATGCTGTGTGTCTGTATTAGACAAGTTTGGTATGTATCTTGCATTAAATGAGGTAGAAGGGTAATCCACTTCCCCGGAACACCGCTCTGCAATACTTCAGACAGAGTAAAATTCGGCTGTTTGAGATCTTCCCTGGGCAACGTCATCTCGTCAAAGCAAAGTTGCTAAGCATGGGGAAGACGCTGGATACCTTCTGCATGAAGCAAGATGGAAAAGTAGCCAACAAGGCACCACCGTGGTAAAAGAGTGACTTGAAAAAGATGATGTTGCATTTGCATGAGGATGCATGCCCCGCTAGCGACTACCAAGACGTAGCTTTGCTGTGTCTGCTGTGGTACTTGTTTGGACGAGCTTCGGATCTGCTCCTTGCACAAAAGCAGAATCTCTCGGTCGATGCAGGCAAGATGCGTTTCATCCACATGAAAACGTCCGAAGAGCAAGGTCTCTCGCTGGTCCCGGACCCTGACTTCGTCACCTGTTCGCTGCGCGCGATCGTCATGACCATTACTACGCAGACTGCTCCGACCGTCGCATTGATCGACAACTTGCCTGACATCCCTATCCCTAGTGCTCTAAACTTGCCTTCGACCACGCCGCTGTTGAAGGTCCTCGATCATTTGAAAGAACTCGCAAACCCGCAGCTACTCCTGTCAGAAGTTTCAAAGATCCCGATGATAATACCCCAACGATATACACCCATGACAAACGCCTGCTGGACCTCGTCGCTCGCGTTGCAGGGTCTCAGATGCTCTGTCATCGCACTCGTTCTCTCGAGGAGGTGCGCAACACGTGGGTGGTGCGACGGTATTACATAGCGCTGTACCTTGATCGTGGCGCCTGGAACATGAGTACAACGAACAATTTATTTTATTACATCACAAGCCTAGAAGATCACAAAGTCAGCAAAGCACTCAGCGGATAAGTCACTGAATTAAGGTGAAGCCGTTCAAAACCGAAACGCAGGGGGAAATCCCCGGTGTCTAGCGCTTGCTGTTCATGACCGGCTACAGGGTAGAAAGCGTCAAGTACAATCTCTACTCAGCAAGTACTCGATGTCCTCACAGCGAACCTTACCATTAATGAAGAAGTTCTTAAGTATAAAAGATTGAACGCGGTCGTTAATAAGCTCCTATTTCTGGTGAAATCCAAGTCTGTAGTCGCTAATAAGCTTCAGTTATAATCTTTAGCCTTTAGTAAAGGAAATAGGTGCAGTCCTTATTAGGGAACTAATAGAGTTCTCGCATTTAACAGATATAGTTTTCAGCCTTTTGTTGAAAACTATCTCACTTAAGTGCGAAATACCGACCCTAATTCCTAGCTAGTCCAAATTAGGGCTGCTAATGTTATTACAATCAGTCCTTATTAGGTCTGATAATATTAGAACCATTAATTAGCCCCTAATTAGGACTAGACCTAATTCTTAGTAAGCCACTACTTTAAGCCTTGAATTAGGTACTTATCCTAGGAATTAGGTATCGGCTAATTAATGGTTCCTAATGTTCCGACCTGTTCAAATAGAAATTGGCTCGAAAACTCACTTAAGTCCGAGAACCATTAATACCATCCAACGGCCATTTCCCTTAATAATGACTGACTGTACTAGAATAAGCCCCCAGTTGACCTAATAAGGACTGATTGTAATAGAATTATTGGCTCCTAATTTGGACCTAATCCATAGTAAATTTACGTAATGCATACCTAATTACCTAATACATAGTAAATTGACGTAATTCCCAGTTTTTCGAGCCAATTCCTGTTCGAACAGGTCGGAACTTTAGGAACTATTAATTATCCGATACCTAATTCCTAGGTGGGTACCTAATTCGGATCTAATTAATTAGTCGGCACCTAACTTCTAGTTGTTTGCCTTATTTATAGTTGGTTTACCTAATTATTAGTAGGAATTAACCAGCAATTATGGCTTATTAGTGGTAAATTGGTATTAGCTAATTGTGGCTTCAGCCAGAATTAGTTAATGAAGCCATCTATTCCACAACTTCCGACTTGTAGAAGTGACAACAGAAGCATGTGGAAGCTGCTGGAGCAGGCGGCCAAGAATGCGTCGGTCAACGCTTCAGGCTACGTGAGTTCTGTGCAGGAGAAGGCGCAGACTCTCGCTGCTGCCGTTCAAGACGAGGCCTCGACCTTATTAAACAGCGCCATGGGCTCGACCCGCGCTGGACCTGTGGACGAGATTCTGTACGAGGAGCTGGCAGATTACAAGGAATTCTCGAGCTTCTTCTCGGCTGAGGAGCACACGCACGAGATCACGCGCGCTGTGGACGAAGACGCGGAGATTCGCGAGCTGCACGACGCGCTGGTGCCGCTGGAGTTGAGCTACGACGAGTTCTGGTGCCGCTACTTCTTCCGTCAGCAGCAGGCCGAGAGACAGGAGCAGGAGAGACAGCAGCGAGTGATGATGGACAAGAAGGTGTCGCCAGAGGAGAACAGAGAGGAGGACGAAGACACGGACAGTGTGGAAGAACAGGACGCTCTTGATGGGGACTATGAGCATCGACCACAGCAGCCGCCACTGTCTCCTCTTGCGGGACAAAAACGAGATAGTGAGGACCAAGAAGGAGTTTGGCTCTTGAGAGCCGCACGAGATGCAGAACGACGTGCTGCGACGCAGTGGAGACAGAAAGCTAGGGACTTGCATCATCAGCTACAGGAAACGAGACGGAGTTATGATGAGAAGGAGCACAAGGCACTCAAGGAGTGGGAGGAACAACTACAGGCGCTGTGTGACACTTATGAAGCAAAGATGGCGGCGGTGACGATGCAGATTGATGAAGCACGTGCAGAAGGATATGATGAAGGAGTTCGCGAGAGTCAAGCGATTATTGAGAGTGTGCAGCAAAAAGCGGAAGAGGATATGACTCGATTGAGGAAAGAGATTGCGGAAGGGATTGCGAGCGCGTCGGATGACGAGAGAGTGGCTGTGTTGACAAAAGAAAATGAAGAATTGCAAAAGACACTTCAAACTGTGCGTCAAAAACTAGCTGAGTTGGAGAAGAAGGAAGGTAAACAGACTACTGATAAGACTGGAGGCGCGGGTCTTGCGGAGTTGACTAAGGAGAAGGATCTATGGCGTATGCGAGCTCTCAAGATGAAGAAACTAAAGGATCTAGTGCAGACAGAACTAACGACTTTACGTCAACAACGCGATGCTGATGCTGCAGCAGCGGGAACGGATGCGGCTGAAACCACTCAATCTGCAGGCTCAGATGATCACAGCAAGCTTCAAACGCGCATGAATGAACTGCAGACTCAGCTAGCAAATGCGATGGCCAGTGCTGAAGCTCGAGCTCGTGAAGCCTACGAGAAGGGTATTGAGGCGGGAAAAGCTGACGCAGAACAACGTGCAAAGCAAGATCGCGACCAAGCATTTCAAGAGGGTTTCAAGAAGGCCCGAGCTGAAGCCAACAGTGAAATGGGGGTGCTGAAAGCCGAGCTTGGAATGTTCCGTGCTTTCCACGAAAGTGCAGCTCATTGTGCAGATCATGTCGGTGGTGACAATGAAGGATTGCTAGATGATTCGCTTGACGATATCTCGCTAGCTGACGGGCAACCCCTTTGCTCACCTACATCATCGGTCTCGATATTTACTGACAACGGCAAGAACGACTTCCCCATTCACGAAATCCCCAAGTCCACCGATGATTGGGGTGAGTGGTAAAACAGTTGTCCGTCTGTGCTGCATGTAGCTTTCTCAAAATCCCTAAATGAACTTGTTATTGTTGTCGTGTTTAATGATTCTGTTAGTCAGTGGTAATTGACTAATGTTTGGACCTCGAAGCACGTGCTGACACAGACTTTCGATTGAAATACGCTCCATTTTCCTGCACCCACTCGATGAAGATTGTCTCGATCTCTGGTCGTGGGTGTTTCCATTGTGTGGACCTACCAGGAAAACCGATCGAAAGTGAGCATTGACGATAAGAGAAACTTGCTTTAGCCTTAGCATCGATTCGTACCGGTTGGCATGGTTGCAGAAGTAGGGTCTTCCTTTCTCAGTGAATCGAGTCTCCCAACCTTCCGGCAGGTTCAGTACCAAAAACTTCTTCATGTCCTGCCAACTCATCTTAGAACGAACTCCTGAAGTTCGTAACGGAGATGCAATCGGAGATATGGGTCTTTGAACGGGTGGTGGTGTCGGCTGCATTCCCAAACAAATGATGACAATGCTAATGATGAGCTCTCATGGAACTTCTTGCAAGGAGATGGTTCCTACCGTAAAAATGACAGGTTCTGGGTTTTCATCCACCGCTTCGACTGGGCTGCTTGGCTCGGGTGTCGGTGACTGTGGCAGTTGTGTCGAACATCTCGTCCTCACCTTTTCATAAGCTTCGGCATCACCACAAAGCTTAATGAAAAAATCTGCAATGAATACAACAAGGTTATGCGCTGCTTCTTCCTGTTCTCATCACGTTCAAATGCAACCTTGCCTTCAATGCTTACACGGCCAACCATTTCAGGGTCGAAGAGGTTCAATAAAGTGGATCGATGATCCAATGAAAGAGCAAGCCCAAAGTCTCCAAGAACATCGTTGAACACAGCGAACGTTACCTGGCAACCAAAATCACCACATCAGATTAAATTATTGCGTATGCTAGAGATGTTCAATTACCTTTCCCGGTACTTCTGCTTCAGCAGCTAGAGCTTTTTTCAAACCATGGTATGGTCTCTCGGGGCATCGACTTGTCAAAATTGTCCTCATGGCTGAGAGAATGTCGTGCGCTGATGCGTCCACCGCTAGTCTGCAGTCTTTTAGATTGGAAGCCTCGCGGGGGGCATTTTTTTGCTGTTTGTTTTCTTCGGTCAGGCGACGAATCTCTTCTTGAAGAGCTGCCAGTCTACATTCCAACAAAAAGTCAATATTCGCAAACAAACTACCATGAAATGGTAGATCCTTGGTTACTCACCTTGTTGCATGTTGCTCCTCGGTTGTATACTGTTCCTGCCTTGCTTGATCCAGTCTTCGTTTCCACCTTTCAGCTGTGTCTTCTGAAGTCTTGTTCGATGCATGAGATAATTGTTGAACCTGAGCTTGGAGTTGTTTTACTTGTTCTAGCGCTTGCAGTCTTGATTTTTCACTCGAAGCTATTGAGTCTTGTAAGCGCTTCATTGCTCCATCATTGCTTTCTTGTACTGGTTCCACACGTGGTGTTACAATTTCACCCGCCAAATATTGTGCACCAAGCTTAATTGGCACCGATGTTCCTGTGTGGTGATGCGAATTCGATCTATGAATATTCATCACGACGTCCTCCATAGCTTGTGACGCTGCTTTCACGTCAAATCGATATGTTAAAGCTGTCACACCGCCAGTAGTTGGGGTTGACCGTATTATTGGTGGAAGTAGCGCGATACGCTCCTCAAATATGTGTCCTTCCTGAGCAATTGCTGACCCGACAGACACCTCGCATTCGCCGATTATTTTGTCAGTCTTCGCTTGTTTGTTGAAAACAGTAATAGCGAGTTTTGGAGTAATAGTCTCACCAAGGCGCATCGTAGAGAGCATCATTTGCCACTTGGACTCGAATGAGGGATTTACAGTGACATCGAAAAAGTCAACAGGCCAGTCTAAGGGATACCCCACCACCATATAATCGCAAGATGTCAACGGATCATACGCGGTGCAGTATAATCTCGGCTTTGGGGATTCAGGTCCAGAAGGAAGTGCTCTGCGTACACTAACCACCACAAAATGACCTGGCGTTTTATCACTATCCCCAACAATGAAGTTGATGTTCTCAGCTAATGGAGCGCTTCCAGGGACACAAGAAACTTTTACGGTATCAGTAAATACTACCGGACGATCAATACGATGATCGCAAAGCTTTGGTTCTTCCATCTTTATCTGTGTCTTGAAATTCCATAGCACTGATCCAGATCCAGTAGCCCGAGCCACACGCGTAGTGAACAACGACCCATGTGGATGTAGCTGCATGACAGCGTACGCATTTTGATGCCCCCCGATAAAATCTTGAAATTCTTGCCAGCTAGTTTCAACATTAGTGTGCTTTCCAACAACTTCATATCGAACCAACAAAGATGACGCTGTATGTGCTACGAACGTAGCTAACGCTCGAAGCGGTGGAGGTAGCTGAGTTCCGTGTAGCGAAAGCGTATCAGCAACTAGCTGCTGGAAACTTGGTTTACTTTGCTGATCTAGGTACTCACCGTCGATCGATAGCACTAAACTCCGTGGCGAAACCGACCAGAAGAATGGAAGTTCGACTTGAGAAAGCAGGCTTCGTAGTGTAGATAGAAAAGAGGTGCTCTCCACCATTGCCAAACGCAATATATGCAGTCGGGAGCTATGAGGAACGTTTCGACGACAAAAGTCGGCTCGGATTCGCTCGATGATGGTCAGCATGGAATTGTTCAGCTCGGGATGGAAATCCTCTGTAATGAGACCATAAGGAGACTTTGCAAAGCTCAGTTCTCGTGACACTTCATGCACTTGCTGTTGTCGACGTTCAAAGTCACTGGAACTGAGTTGGGTAATTAAATTCTGATAGTCGTATTCATCCTCCCCAAGGATGAGATCAGCAGAAAATTTGAAGATAGGGTCTTTTACACGAAGGATAAGGTTACGGTTGGCATCCAACGCTATTGTAACTAAATATCGCTGTTCTCCTTGACACAACTGCAAGAAATTTGTCAGCGCATGATCGAATTTCAGTTCAATTTCCTTGATCTTTTGAAATCGCATAATCAATCGAAACAAATTGAAGCTGATGATCGAGCCATCCAGTGAAGTTGCTGGTTGTACTTGGGAATCAAACCGCACTGCATCAACTGCAAGAGCGAGCAACAGTGACGTAACAAGACAATTCTTGGGAGCGGTTTTAACCTTTTCTAACCCATTTGTACTGTCAATAAGGAATCCAGTTTTCAAAATACCAGAAATGAAGTCTCTCAGATAAATCGCATCAGTGATGTCAGCCCCAAATACGCTCTTCCACATACTTTTTGTGCTATTTGTTCCACTACGTGTTTGTAAGTGCTTCGATACTTTGTTGCAAACAGAAGCAACATCAAATGTTTTCACATGCTTTATCAAATCACTAGATTCCGATAGTAACAATCTAGCAAGGATGTCACCACTTGACTTCAACGACACAAGCTGATCGGCTCCTTCACTTTCCGGCGATGCATCTTTTGAAGCAGAAGCTTCATCATAATCAAACGTTAAGTTTGTAGCCAAGGATCTTAATTCATCCACGGTAATTATTAACGTTTCTTGCTCATCGAGTATTTTGCAAACGTTTATCAAGTCTTTGTGGGTCATATTTTGATGTAGTTGCTGGAGTTCATTTTGAAGGTGTTCACGAGCTGCTGGTCCAGTACCAACAAACTCATTCAATTTTATCAGGATGCCATAGAGATCACGACGCTGTTCTTTACCAATCCTAGTAGATGATTTAGTACTCATTTTCCCAACGTAAGTCATAAACGCAGACTTTTCAATAGTGATCCTCCCGGAATCGATCGACGATGCACACAAGCGGTTCATAAGCAATATCGCATCTTCTGAGTTTAGCTGAATACCCACTGCTGATAATAAGCCAAGGAACTCGATTTGATCAATACTTCCACTTCCGTCGTCGTCGACTTGTTGGAACATTTTCTCGGCCGCGCTTGTATCCACGCCCGATGTAATGTCAAGACTGACAGCTCGCTGAAAAATAATAACACCAGATTCGTCACCATGCGGCATATTTATTTGACATTCCGTTGTGGTACTTGATGAGCAAGACCAAGCTCCAATACTAGAGCTAAATGCGAATGCGTTGTAAGCTAAATCAATAATTTCGTTTAGCACTGGAGAAACGATAATATCAAAAACCTCTGATGCTGTTGGAGGCTTGTGTTCACGACTAGTAACTGGTAAAGCTGACTCCACCCAGACATGATCCCTCAATATCCAATGTCTAAACTCAGTCAGACTAATTTCTCCATCGCCATTCGCATCAAACTGATCGACAAGAAACGCTTTCTGCCCTGGTGTGAGAGCAGGTTGAATATTCAATAACTGAAGCATTTTCTCGAATTCTTGAGGACTCAATGATCCAGATCCATCCACATCAAACGAACGAAAAATGTCCTCAAGATGGGATCGTTGCTCGTCCGAAGCTCCAATTTTTTCAATTAACACCACTCGGAGCTGTTCCCCAAATGTTTCTTCAGGGGATACTTCATGCTGATAGCACTCTTCACACAATTTGCTTTTGGGCGGTAATAAGGAATAGCAAACAGAACAAAAGACATTAACGCAATTAGCTCCGGAACACGGGAAGCTGGAAGTGTCGTCTGATGCTGATGGCTGTCGATTTGCGCGCCCACCTACGAGCACTCGAATTCCACAATCAACGCAGTTAACGTGACAGGAACCACTTTTTCTACCTCCAATTAATCGAGGAAGTGAAGCTATTTTCTCGGCATCGCCAAGCGCCTGTTGTTTGTGTTGAAGAAGTAATGAAAATTTCGCTGATCGTTTAGTTTCAAGTTCTCTGATGCGGTCGCTCTTGTGTAGCTCTAGAACATTTGAAGATTGAGCATTTTGTGTCCAACCGGGTGATCCGTTTGAAGTAAACCCAGGAAAAACTAATGGCATCCCGTCTTTCTTTGAGTAAACGGGCGTTCGACTGGTAGAAGTCGCGTATTCAGGTTCATCCTGTACATTAATACGAGAAAGAAGTCTGTTGGCGTACTCTTTCTCCAGCAGTTCATAAAATCTCGCTACAGGGGAGCTCGAATCGTGGGGTGACGATCGCATCGCACCATCCTGATTTTGGTTTAGCGAAGCATATTGAATTTTTGCGAGGAGTGCTGACATTTTTGCAAAATGACGAAGGTGCCAAGCCATTGATGAGTCTCTCTCTATGAGTTCGGCTGCGATTCTTCGGCGAAGAGCAATTTGTGAGACTGAAAATTCAGGAGCATGTATTTGGACCTTCCTTTGAATCGCGAATTGTCGTTTATCCCCCACAGCGAGACCACTTGCTCCATGAAGCTCTATCTCAAGTATACCTTCCCGATGAATACTATCAGGTGTATCTCCTTCTTCTTCCATATCCGGGAGCTCACAAGCCATTTTCTCCTCTTTGATATTCGGGGTAAAAAGCTTCAGAATTCTATCGGTGTGAATCATTCCGTTGGTTTGGGGGTCTTCAGGTCCTCCAAAAAGCAAACCGATCTTTTCATCATCCCAGCTAGCAACATTAAAACCCAGCTTCTGTAATTTGTATCTGCATTCAGCTTTTTGAATTTTTGGTGTTCTGGCAAACACCACTCTTAATTCTCGGAGACCAACACCATACCGTTTAGCTTGCCTTAGTAGCTCTTCTTTATCATTCTCATATTTTCGTCGTTTTTCAGCAGCAATTGCATTCCCTGATGCCACTGTTCTATCAGACCTTTTACTCAAGCTCGAGATAGACCGTTTATCGATTGGGATTGGTGCAACTGCATTTACTGGAGCCACAACTCTGTCAGAAGGTTTACTCGAGCTGGATATTCTATCGACGGGAACTGCAGAAACACCCAAATTCCTCTGCGATTGTTCATTGTTGCTTTGGGGCTCATCATCTCCTTCCTCTTCCTCCACTATTTTTTCACCTCCCTCCAAGCGAAATGTAGGTTTGTCAGAATACACCGAGATCCAGAAACTACCTATGTTGATTTTTCCCGTAGATTTATCCTGTTCATGCCGTGGTTATGCAAACACAGATACAATAAACTCACACTCAATATAAGCGATCCCTACCGTTCTCATGTACATGCTGGGGATAATACAATATCTACCAGGTTCCATGGTAGCTTCCACCTAAGTCAACGAAATTCAAATCAAATCCGTTGTCTCTCGAATGATAACGATAAAATCAGACTTACCGACACGGCTTGCTTAAATGTGTAAGCGGCTTGGGGAACACCATCTTCATCAATACCAGGAATTACCGTTCCGGGGATAATTGGTGGTGGTGCTTGTTCTATCCATTTACCAGTCTGGAAGCCTTCGCGATCCTCTGGATTGTACAATCGATAATAGGCAGCAACCTTTTTCGTCGGTTCTCGGATCTCAACTTTATTGGGATCATTTCCAACTGGACTAAGGGAACAAATGTGAAAACCAACAGGAACGATCTTGAGATTCGCACTACCACGAGGATCTTCTTGGCTCAAAGAGGCAAAAATACGTGCCCGTTCCTCAAGGACCAACTCAAAGTGCGGATTATTGATCCAAGTGCTTTTCGTCGTATTCCCGCCACAGTTCGCTTCATTCCAGCTCCCTTCCGCCCGACGGCCGTGCCAAGAATCCGGGAAGTCTATTTAATCCAGTGCAGAAGAATCATTACTGAGTGTCGTTATAATAAAATTAAAATGCTTACCGATGCCTGCGAAAAAGTGTGTAAATGACAACATCCATGCCTCAAAAGACATGAAAAAAGTTCCATCGTTCGTGTTGATGTCGATAACATCTTCTTGGGAAACTTCGTCTGAGCCAACCATCCCCTTGTTGTTCAGTGTCATAAATACCCTCTTTTCTGCATTTGCGCCAACTTTGCGCTTCATGATTTTGAAGAATTTCTGGATGGCATCTTCATTCTCTACACGCTCATCACTGGAGTCTGACCATGGTCCAGTCTAATGGGATATGTACCGTAAACATGGTTAGATTCATTCATAACTCTCTCTACTAGAAAATATGTTTTACCCATTCTCCCATTCCCCACGGATTTCGTAGTTTCACCAAACGAACAGATTCACCTTTCACCGTTTTAATTTCAGCTGCATCTACGAGAGCGTATGCGTGTCTGAAATACAAGCCATTTCCTGCACTTGATTCTACTGCAACCTCTTTTGTTGTTGGTGACGGCTGAATTGAGCACCCCATCAGAGTTCCGGATTGTTTGTATCGCGTGATCTTCTCCCAGAACGGATCACCGTGCTTTTGTTGCGGTTTTGCAGGGGTGTATGGGTCTTCACCAAAGCCAGGAAACTCCTCTTTCAAGATAACCTGTTCCGCGCACATCCCAGTCAGGTCATTGAGGCCACAGTCAACAAACCCACCGATGAGTGCCTCGTAACTTCCGTGTAGCTTTGCGTAAGCCTTTTCGAGCAGTGATACCCTATCATTCAAAGCAGAGTACATAAGCCTCTCCAAGCAGTGGAAAAATTGTGTCTAGTTTTACCATAACTCGTTTGGGTTATGACAGCGAGCAAAATAAGGCTTCCCTGGTTTTTTGTCAGTAAAACCATAGACTGGCAAGCGGTCATCAATCAGGACGTAGTTCCAAACAAAATTCTGAGAAATCAGTGACAACCTTAGCCAACAGTTCTAGCAGTTCTAATTTGCCAGCTTATGAGTATACGAACCTTCATGAATTTGCAGACGAACAGTCCTATCGATTTGTGTTGATCTTTTCGCCAAAATGTTTGCTCCAGTAGGTCAGATCTCGTGGCTACCACACTCAACGCGCCTGCAAATAGCAACACCTTGTTAGTTCAAAGTCTTCCAAGTATTCGATGTTTGCTCTTACTCAAAAACCAACAATCCCAAGGCAACCCTGGATCACATCCCCAGAGGAGACGCCATCAGCAAATAATTTTGCATTTGATGAGAAAACATTCTCTGTTGCAGACATGGTGTAGTTGTCATCCTCGTCATTGTCCTCTTGTGGACTGGTACACATAATACGTTTGTATTCAAAACTAAATCAAGTTCCAAGAAACATCGTACCTGACTTCGCCTTCACTATCCGAAGCGTAAATTGGTCGTTCCCACCGAATTTTTCCACGTTGAAGCAAACCAAGAACTTTTGCTTGATGCTGTGAGCCACCTTTTGACGGGATCACTCCACCAGCCGTGCATATAGCTGATGCTCCGTCTGGGTCACTACTACTAGGCCCAAATGTCGGGTCCGTGAATAATTTTGTACTAGGATCTGTACATGCTTTAATTGCATGTTTGATCTTCTCTTGTAATAGTTGATCGGCCAGTCGGAGTCCACGAACCAGCGATCGACCTGCAAGTCCCTTGATTTTCACAGAGATGACGGTATCCTGACGACCAGAGACAACACTGATACCGAGTTTTTTCAGCTCTTCCTGTAGCGTATGGAGATCTCCCGCCCCACCATCCCCTGCAGCTCGCATACCAATTGTAATGAACGAGTCACTCCTGGATTTGTCTAATAACTAGCGACTCTTAGAAATGGCCACGAAACGTCTACATGTAGAATGACCAGGTATGCATAATATTTTTTGAGAACTTCAGAAATTATACATCTTAACCACGAGAAGTGACCAAGGTGCAACAATCAACAGTGCAATCACGAAGATCGACCATCCAGAAAAGCTCGCTTCGAGTTCTTCAACATACCCCATGCTCTCTTTCAAATCCGCCAAACACTCCGCTTTCGCTCTTTTTAAGGAATCGGTTGGCAAATCTAGGAAAGCAGTTCGGGCACTATTTAGCAACAACTCACGCAGTTGAGCTTGTATCGTACGGATCCACGAAATTGGAGTTAAAATAGTGGTGAACCGAAAGCACGAATTGGACATGGCCTCGTGACAATGACTCGTTTTTGGAGATGAAACATTCTTGGCTCGAGCAGGAATGAGCTCGCGGCATCTCAAATTTGCATCTGTTGTAATCACAGGCGGTGTGATCCGCTTTATTGTCGGTGTTGTCTCTTCACAAGCCCGACGAATCATAGTGTCCAGTGATTGGGTTCGATGTGCTGGAGTTCCATGTCCTGTGGTTGATGGTACTGTAGAAACTGTGAAACGTGTCACCAATCGAATTGACATCGTTGCTGAGTAGTAGTGGTAGTTTGGTTCTGCCGTCGGAATAATTATGGGCTTCATCAGCTTCATCGGAGTCGTGCAACTTCTCACGTAGTTTTGGCGAGATGTTTGAAACTTCGATCCACCACCATGATGAATAGTCTCTGTTGCGTTTGAAGATGTTGCACAGGTCTGCAAAACAGCAAACAATTATCGTGAATCATCGAAACTAAATAAAATACAAATATGTACTTGATCCTACCTCCACCAGACTCGGAGCTTTCCGGATACTTATCGAGTCAGATGAAGTTGCGGTGAGTGTGTCTCTGAAGATTGAGTAGTCCTATATCCAGTAAAACGCAAATATTTGACTGGTGAAGTGATGATCACGAGCACCAAAAGTGGTAAAACTCACCGATGACTCCACCACAAAGGCAGCTAGATTGATCCCATATAATCCGACCGCACGCTTCGTGAAAACAAACCCGAGGCAAGTTTCCTCGACAAATTCGAACCTTTCGATGCAGTTGTATGGAATGTTGTACAGAATTGTTTCATGCGTAGCTGCTGGTAAAAAGTTAGTGTTGTTCCTCCAAAGTCGAGCCATTTTTCCACTACAAGCGGCATCTAACAATAATTACTGGTGTTAGAACTGCTTTACATTCTACCAGCGCTTGACGTACGAGGTTATATTTCCCACACGATGAAACGTAACATTTTTGTATAATGCACGTCCTGCAAACATTGGAATTCCGATTCATTGCGTTCACTTGCTTCCGCGCCCATGAAGCATTCCCCTACAGAGAGCAATTGAAGTGTTAGTTTTCATTGATACTCTCGGGTACTGTTATCTAACGTACCGGATCAATCACTTCGACCACTTTATCCATTGGTAAAGCACTGAGTAATGTTTTATCCAATTTCCATAGAATTTCGCGAAATCTTTGGCGCGCAGCGATTGTCATATTATTGCGTGAGGCATTCAGTGTACTCAACAAACTCGCCAACGACATGAGGAACAACTGCTGCAGCGGGACATATGACGTATGCAGCGACGCATCGGCCAGCTCATTATCAGATGCGGTTGCGTTGCCATGAGCTTCACAACCTCAGCCACATCCAGTCGAAACATCTTTTCCCTCATCTCAAGTGCCCAATTGACTCTCATACTCAGTGCCACATTCTCGTTAGTGGTTTGGTTCACAAGAAGCGCGAAGTTTGGTCATTTGAATTGTTTTTGCCTAATATTTCGAGTAAATCGTCGAGTTTCTGCATCCAACTGGTTGCGCTTACGCTTAAGGCGTATTTGTTCTTGTCGATTGTACGCTGCGTACAAGGCAGTTGACATGAGTTTGTTTTGAGAAGAAATGAGGGATTTTGAACTGGAGTTGAACTTTTACAAACACTCTGAAAGTTGTTCCAAAAATGATTAATTTCTTACATTTACGGTAACTTAGTTTGCCTGCAGATGTAATGAATTTTTATTGGTTTAGTTTCGTTGTCGATGTGCACACGATGTTGCTGATACCACACGATAAAAGCAAGTTCGAATCTGTCTTCATCCATCTTGAGTTAACAATTGTTGTGGTAATAATAATCTTCTGGTGAATTTTACAGATTCGTTAATTTGTTTTAATGATTAGCGACTCAGGCGACGAATGCAACCGATTTCCATCTGTCATCTGAAGATACGTCCCAAGAAACATTGAGGTCACGATAGATAGTTTGCGATGAATCGCCATGGTGCTTTCTAGGAATTTTCACTAACGATCCTGATGTGTATTTTAGTTTTAGTTTTTTGCGGCCCGATACTGCGCGCTGGCTCCTGATGTGTAAGTACACCGGATTGCAAGCACTATTCAATCCGTGTTAGCCAGTTTCGTCGCTGAAATTTCGCGCCAATTCGCTCACATTAATGAGGTGGAAGGACATAACACCAGATCGATGGGTTATTTAGTGCTACTGGTAGTTCGAACACATTACCATTACAGCGCAAGGAAAAGCACATGGTGGAGATGGCAGCATTAGCAAATTCCATAAACGTATCTAAGGATGTACTTCACCAGGTCAAGTACCTATTTATCATAACTTCATACCGAAGAACAAGAATTGCACTACTGCGTAACCAAGCTGTAATCGATTCATGTTCTTAGGTCCAAGATGTTATCCGTTTGGTCATTCAAATAGAGGCTCAAACAATTTCGGACCATTAGAAAATATCATTCACGACGATCTGAAGCACTAGGTAACCTGAAGCTCGTCCATCTTGGCAGCCAAAGCGCGCTCATGTCGATCAGTGAGTTGCATGATTCGTTCACTAGTGAGGGCTCGTTCTTTATCAAAAAGTTGCTCCATACGCACACGTTCTCGACGATCAGCACTCGCCTGCCGTAAAAGATGCTCACGCTGCTCTTCGGCATGATGCTCTTCCTCCAGAACCTTTAGCAACTCTTCATTTTGCCGTCTGCGAAGCTCATTGAGCACAGTACGTTTGTCGTCGTTGGTTTGATCATTGTCACGATTCAAATCATCAGCACTGTGAGGTCCGTTGTCAATAGGACTGTGGTGTTCACGGCTCGTGACAGCTCGACGGCTAGAAGCACCACCAGCACTATGAGGACGGCGCACCATTGCACTTGTAGGTCTCGTACTAGTCCTTGCTCCACGATCCATTGTCCTTGAATTAACTCCAGATGTGTCTTCTGCCATTGTGAATGACCGCGTGCGCATACTTGCTGATGCTGAACGCGGACGTTCAACATTTATACTAGATACGAGATTCTTGGGGAGCTCGAGTTTGTTGGTGACCTTCATCTTGTAGAAGCTTTCCAGAATTTCGTGCTTTTGGCGACTGGCAGTCTGTTTAATCTGCTGTCGACGGCGAATAAGGTTTGCACGCTGGGCTTTGAGTTGCTGTGTACGATGGTTATCATTTTCGATCCGAGAAAGCAGCAAATTTGCGCGATACTCGTCCTGCTTATTCTTACGAATAAGTGCGGTTTGAATCTCTTCCTCGCGTAACTTGCCTCTTGTAGTCGAGCACGCACGGAAGCATTCTTTTGTTCTTGCATCATTTGAGCTATCTTGGCTTTCTCTTCAGACTTGCGCAAGATGGCCGATTGTTTCTGGTGAAGTTGAGATTCCATGCGCTCATAAGCTCGACGTCGTTCATGCTCGAGCCGGCGCTCCTCGCGCTGTTGGTCCTCCAGCTGCTGTTGTTTCTCACGTTCACGCTGCAACAACCGCAACTGAGCTTGACGATCCTGTTCTCTTAACCGCTCACGGCGATCCTCCTCTATCATTGCTAGCTGAGTTTGAACATTTTCAATCGTCTCCTTTTTACGCAATGCTTGAAGTCGTACTTCTTCTTCCTTAGCTCGACGCTCCTCTTCAAACACTCGACGCCGTTCTTGACTTTGTTGCTGTTTTCGGGCAGCATCTTCGAGTTGAGCCTTTCGTTGTAGATCCCTTTCTTGCAGTACATTTGCGATTCGAGCAGAATTTCGCGCTTGCTTCTCTGCTATCTCCAGTGCTTTAGCCTGCCTCTGATACTCTCGCTCTTGCATAAGT